>JAIUZE010002962.1:0-22140 GCA_022085475.1 Heliosperma pusillum | reverse complement strand
TATTAGTCTGTTGCAAAACGGCATGACCCATACTGAATTTGATCGCTTCTCATCTAGTTCTACTGCCAAGGAAATATGGGATGGTCTTGAGTTAGCCTACGAGGGGACAACTGTTGTCAAAAAGCAACGTATTGCATTACTTATGCGAAAATACGAACTGTTCTCCATGGAACAAAATGAATCGCTTGACAGCATGTCTACTCGCTTCTCCAGTATCATTAATGAATTGAAAAATCTTGGAAAAACTTTTGACTCCGAGGAAATTGCCAGAAAGATCCTTAGAAGTCTATCTAAACGATGGAGACCTAAGGTGACGGTAATTGAGAAATGTAAAGACCTATCTGACCTATCTTATCAAGAGCTACTTGGAACCCTAATGGCTCATGAGATTACTCTTGATGAAGATGCGGCAAATGATAGTAATAGCAAGAAGGTGGCTTTACAGGCCAAATCTAGTGAAAGACAAGATTCGGATCTTGAAGATGAAACAGTGTTGTTTGCTAGACGTTTTAAGAAAAAGTTCTTTAATAAACCACAAGGGAAAACGTTTAACAACAACACTAACAAATCTTACAAGAAGCCAATTGAGTCAAAAGGGTCTCTGTCTAGTCGTGGTTGCTTCAAATGTGGGGATAATGATCACATGATCAAAGATTGCCCTACATGGAAGAAAATCAAAGACAAAAATCAAAGAGACAAAACCAAGAAGGAATTCAAGCAAGTAATGATGGCTTATTGCTGGGGAGATCTCGACACAGAGGACGACGAGTCAGAGGAAGAGGAAGTCGCCAACTTGTGTCTAAGCAACGTCAGTCTTGACCTAATTTCTGATAGTGACAATGAAAGCGAATCCGAGATGTGTCTTGTTGGCAACTCAGATTCAGAACCAGATTCAGAAGATGACGAAGAGGTGAGTCATCTTGAACTTAAAAAGCAAGTTAAGAATTTATCTAAGAAGTCTTTAATTAAGTATTTTGAAGAAGCCTTAGATCATTGTCATGAGCAGAGTCTAGAATTAAAAGATCTTAAAGAACAAATTCTTGACATTGATGAGGAAAACCAACTTCTTAAGGCCAAAGCTAAAAAGCTCAAGTCTAAAGTTATGGCAACTTCAGCTATAACTTCAGACAAGACAAATGTTGAGAAAGAAGCTCTTGAGTCTAAAGTTATAGCTAATGAAGCTATAATCTCAGAATTAAAGCTCAACATTAAGCATCTTCAAGCCAAAGTTGTAGCTAATGAAGCTATAACTTTAGAATTGAAAAAAGTCAATGAGCTTTTACAATCTGAAGCTAAGGCAAAGAAAGTTGTTATCCTTGATCACGAGAAAGTAAACTCTTTTCTTTCTCAACAATTGAAAGAATTAAAGGCTGAATTCTCCCAAGCCAAAAGTCAACACAATGAGGAGAAACTTATCTTGAACAAACGTTTCAATGATTTTCGTGAAAATTTCAAAAAGAACAATCCCTCCAAAGACTCGAATGTAGATCATTCGTCGTGTGAAAAAGAAATTCAGTCTTTGAAGGAATTGCTCCTACATGCACGAAAAGGTCATGATAAGTGGGAAGGAAGTCAAAAGGTCTTAGACTTCCTTACCGAACAGTCTAACAATAACATGAAGATGGGTCTAGGTCATGAATGTTATAGTCGTAGAGACCATGATAAGTGCAAATCCACTCCTTCTTACCGTGATTTCAGAAGAAGGAAGTATGTCAATCTTTCAGAATATCTGATTTGCAATTATTGTGGTCACAACGGTCATGTTAAAGATAATTGTGTTAAATATGTTAACGACAACAAAAATCAAACTGATTTTGTGAAAGAGCATGACGTGTCTAGTGTTAATGAGTCTGAACCTGAATCTCAACGTGATGAGATTAGAAACAATGAGTTCAGGTGGGTTTATGACATGGCTTTCGATTACACATCTGTTCCTTCAAAATCTAAACCTTATGTGAATCAGAAGCAGTCGTTTAAACCTAATGTGCGTCGTAACAACAATCAATATAATAAACCTAGCAAACCCTATCCTAAGAAGAAAAGAATTGTCAAACAGGTATGGGTTAGGAAGGATCAAATACATAGAGTCACTAACCACAAAGGACCCAACTTAGCGTGGGTACCTAAAAGTTGTATTTGATTCTCATGCAGATAATAGTGAAAGAAAACAATCTATGGTATCTCGACAGTGGATGTTCGAGGCACATGACCGGAAACAAGAATCTATTTCTTTCACTAGAGCCCTTCAACGGTGGCAAAGTCACCTTTGGAGACATCAAGAAGGGCAACATAATTGGTGTAGGTAAGATTGGTATATCTTCTTCACATGCTATTAATAATGTATATCTGGTAGATGGCCTTAAGCATAACTTGCTAAGTATCTCTCAATTATGTGACAAAGGAAATAAAGTCGTTTTTCATTCAAATGTTTGTCGCATCATAATTGAAGGTACTAGTACTGGTATCTTAGAAGGCTTACGTAAACGGAACGTGTATATGATTGATTTAAACAAAGTCACTACAAGTTCCTTTACGTGCATGAAAGTCACCGTGGATGACTCATGCCTGTGGCACAAGAGGTTTTCACACATCAGTCCAACGATTTTAAAGAAACTCAAGTCTTGGGATTTAGTTGAGGGTCTACCCTCAATCAAATTCGAACAAGAAAAGATGTGTGACTCATGTGCCCGTTGTAAACAAGTTAGATCTTCATTCAAACCGAAACGAGTAGTAAGTACAGAGCGTCCACTTGAGTTGGTACACATGGATTTGTGTGGACCTATGAAAGTAAGAAGCCGCGGTGGTTCAAGGTACGTATTCGTCCTAGTCGACGACTACTCAAGGTATGTATGGCCTATCTTCTTATTTACTAAAGATGAAACTTTCGATGAGTTTGTAGTACTAATGAAGCTCGCCCAAAACAAGTATGATAAAAAGTTAGTTTCCATTCGTACGGATCATGGCACCGAATTTGATAATCAAGCTTTTATAGAATATTGTAGGGAGAATGGTGTAGGACATAACTTTTCTGCACAACGAACCCCACAACAAAATGGTGTCGTGGAACGTATGAATAGAACATTAGAGGACATGGCCCGCACTATGCTTTTGTGTAGTGGCCTTCCTAAGAGCTTTTGGGCAGAAGCCATTAGTACTGCATGCTATGTGCACAATAGAGCTATGATTAGAACTATTCTCAAAAAGACTCCCTATGAACTTTTAAGAGGGAGAAAACCCAATATAGCTCACCTTCGTTGCTTCGGTAGTAAATGTTTTGTCCATAATAATGGAAAAAGTAATTTGAGCAAATTTGATGCTCGAAGTGACAAAGCTGTGTTTGTTGGTTATTCTAATCATAGTAAAGCTTTCTAAGTTTTTAACAAAAGAACTTTGTGCATAGAAGAAAGTGTTCATGTTGTATTTGATAAAGATAATGTGCCTGAACAAGTTGAACAGAATGAAGAAGAAGACATGAATGATCCAGACTTTCGCCTTTCAAGGGAAGACGAGCCAGATAATAATGAAGAAGTTATTGAAGGAATCAATGATGAACTTGATAAATCCGCAAATGACCTTGAACAGAGAACTGAGACAATTGTTGATGATACGAATGTCTCTTCTCAAAACAAGGAAAAAGGAAACTGAAGTTATAGCTGATGATGCTATAACTTTGAACCAGAACCAAGATGGTGTAACTGAAGTTGTACCAACTTCAGCTATAACCCCAGAGTCCAACTCAGGGGGAACCAATCTTGATTCTGAATCATTTGAGGAAAATGAGAGTTCATCAGATGATGATGAGCCTAGGAACTCTAAGAAATGGAAATATAAGAGTTCTCATCCTATGGATAGTATCCTAGGAAGTTTGACTAAAGGAGTTCAAACGAGGCGAACATTAAATAACTTTTGTTCATTCTATTCATTTCTATCTACCATAGAGCCTACCAACATCAAGGAAGCTCTTGCAGAATCCGACTGGATTGTGGCTATGCAAGAGGAGCTTCAACAGTTCGAACGCAATAAAGTATGGCACCTTGTGCCACGACCTTCTAATCGAACTGTGATTGGTACTCGATGGGTATTCAGAAATAAACTGGATGATTCAGGAGTTATAGTTCGTAACAAGGCTCGATTGGTCGTTCAAGGTTATAATCAACAAGAAGGGATTGATTATGACGAGACATTCGCTCCAGTAGCAAGACTTGAAGCTATTCGCTTGCTCATCGCCTTCGCAGCTCATAAAGGAATGAAATATTCCAAATGGACGTTAAGACTGCATTTCTTAACGGTTATTTGGAAGAAGAGGTTTTTGTTGAACAACCTCCTGGATTTTTGAATAGCAAGTTTCAAAACCATGTTTTTAAACTCGATAAAGCTTTATATGGTTTGAAAAAAGCGCCTAGGGCTTGGTACGACAGATTATCTAAATTCTTATTACAAAACAATTTTAAAAGAGGATCTGTCGACAAAACCCTATTTTTAAAATCCGAGGGTTCTGATTTACTTGTTACTCAAATTTATGTAGACGATATTATTTTTGGTTCTACTAACAATAAATTGTGCAAGTATTTTTCAGATCTTATGACCTCAGAATTTGAAATGAGCATGATGGGAGAATTGAAATTCTTCCTAGGACTGCAGAGTCAACAAACCAAAGAAGGCATAAAGATTCACCAACAAAAATATGTCAAGGAGCTAATCAGAAAATTTGGTATGGAGAACGCTCATCCAATGGACACACCTATGGTAACTGACAAAAAGTTGACCTTGGACGAAACGGGTAAGTCCGTAGATGAGACTACATATCGAGGTATGATTGGTTCTTTGTTATATTTAACTGTAAGTAGGCCTGACATTATGTTCAGCGTATGTGTCTGTGCTAGATTTCAATCATGTCTTAAAGAATCACATATGATTGCAGTTAAACGTATCTTGAGATATTTAATTGGTACATCTAACTTATATTTGTGGTATCCACTTGAGTGTAATTTCGATCTAGTAGGATATTCAGACGCAGATTATGCGGGATGTTCTTTAGATAGAAAAAGTACCTCTGGATTCGCTACTTTTGTTGGACCATGCATAATAACGTGGGGCTCAAAGAAGCAAAATTCGGTTGCGTTGTCTACTGCAGAAGCCGAATATATCGCTGCAGGACTGGTATGTTCTCAACTACTTTGGTTAAAACAACAACTATGTGATTATGGTGTTAATGTTGGTTGTATGCCTGTTTTCTGTGATAATACGAGTGCTATTATTATTTCTAAGAACCCAGCTCAGCATTCTCGTACTAAGCATATAGACATTAGACATCATTTTTTGCGTGACCATGTAGAAAAGGGCAACATTAAACTCGAATTTTGTAGTACTGACAATCAATGGGCTGACATTTTAACAAAGGCGCTAGCGAGAAGACGTTTTGAGATTTTGCGGTTGGAAATTGGTTTAATCGGTAGCAATTAAATTCATCTTATTTATTTTGTGAACCTGCGTGACTGACTAGAATAAGACGAGATTGTACGACTGTGTCCGCATATTTCATTGCTAGTATATTTGTGTTTAATATAATATATTTTACGTGAATATCTTGCATATTGAGTGTTTTATGGAAATTGAATTATGAACCACATATTTGCCAAATTCCTATCTTATTCACTTTCCAAAATTGAGCCAAACTCTACCCATGTATCCTATACTAGCCGAAACTCTCAAACAAAAATACATCACCATATCTTTTATTTACCAAATCCTATTCTTACCATATCCCAAATTAATCACCCAAGATTCCTTTCCTACCCAAATTCAAATTAAAAAAAAAAAAAAAAAAAAAAAAAAGGAAAGAAGTCAATTGGGGCCGGCACACCCATGTGCCCAAGTACAAAAGCAACACAAATTCTTACACCTCATTATTACCCTCTTACACCTTTCACTTTCACCACATCAATACTCAACTAATTTTTTTACTCTTCCTCTTCAACCTCACGGCACCCACAACAAACAACATAAAAATTACCCAAGAACCCAAACCCAAAAACTCCCAAGCCAAGTATGCCTAAAAATACCTCTTCTCCTCCCACACAACAATCACCCAACCCAAACCAAACCGAGTCCGGTGCGGGTCTTGAGGGTACAAAAAGAAGACGGTTAAATAAAGGCAAAGGTAGACTCCAAGAAGAAGCTACAAACGAAACCACTGACACGGTTCCCGAGGAGACAACACGGGTGACTTTCCGTGACTTCTCGCCTCAAGAAACATCTTCGGGGATTGATAAACTCGGTCTCACAAAAGACGAAAGAAAACTTGTGAACCGGGTGGCTCAGTATGGAATACACGGTGGTCGTTATTATCCGAAAGCTTGGTGTGACAAATATAGGGCTTTGGGCTTCTTTACCGATTTTCTGAATTTCCAAGAATGGGAAACGGTGGCTCGGTTTTCGGGTCCGGTGTATCCGATTGAGGTAATTCAGTTCTTTTCTTCTGTTTCATTAAACGATGGAGTGTTGCATGCCGTCATTAATGGCCGTTCAGTTTCGATTTCCGTGACGGACTTTTGTACTCTGTTTTCGGTTCCTGATGATGGAATCAAAATAAATCCGAGTACGTCATGGGAGGAACTGACGGAGATGGCTAAGCTGGAAGTTAAGCAGTATTTTGATGTTGGGGCGTCGTTGTCGAGTTGTGTGTTGGCGGGAAGTGTGTCCCCAAAACTGAAATTTCTGTTAAATTTTCTATGGAATACCGTGATTCCGCGACGGGGCGGACGTGATAAAATTGCATGCTATGAGATGTTGGTCGTTAAGCATTGGTTGGAAGGAAACCGGGTTAATTTACCTTCTCTTGTCTTTTCTCGTATTTCACAAACCGCTTTCTCGGTGACCGAAGACAAATTATATTCTACTCTTGATTTGATGTATGGCATGTGGCTGTCACGGCTCTTAGAGTCGAAGGGAGTTGTTAATATGAACAATTACGGGGTCGTCGTAAAAGATGAAATGTGTGATACGTTCTTGAAGTTTATGAAGCTTGATGCTAATGGTCCGGAGTTGTTGTTTTTAGTAAAGGGAGGTTCGGTTGGTTTGCAGTCGGGTGGGGCTGATTTTTCCGGGATTGAGTCCAAATTGGATGTGTTCATTGGTAGTATCATGGAGCGCTTGGACGCGCAGGACAAGAAAATTGAAGCGGTATTGGACACGGTTGTTCAAGCCGTGGCAGTGGGTTCTTCGAACTTCACCCGTGACCTAGGTGGGTCGGGTGTGAGTCATGAGATGAGGACGTGGATGAATGGTATGGATGATCGCCTTGCTAAGTTGGAACGGAACATTGTTAATTGTAAGCAAGAATTATATAGGCAACGGGATCGGATGACATTCTTGGTGAGCCAAGGCGGTTCTTTGGTTAAGAGCGGAGCGGAGATGCGTGAAGGGATGCGTACTATATACGATGCGACGGAGGCTCTTTCGTTGAAAGTTCGGAACTTTGACGTTTGTCTCACCGCTCAAGCTACACATGTGTCTTCTTGCCTTGACCGTCTCTCCACTCTTGAGTACCGCACTAGGCCCGGTTATAAAGCACCCTAGCCTCATCCACCTACCCACAATGCCTTGCTTTTCTATCCTTCTTTGCTTATCTCTTGAACTACTTAACCATATTCGGCCCATTTTGGCATGTTTAAACAATTGTTCTATTCGGCCCAATGGCAACTAATACTCTATTTTGTGGTTTGTAGTTTTTATTTAACATTTACTCTTGAGTTTGCTTGGTATAAATCGTTTTATATTGCGTATTTTGCATATCTATTCCTTGCCTTGACATGTGTTATTCTAGTCGTTTCATGTCTTTGTTCTTGTCTTTTCAATGATGCCAAGAGGGGGAAGAAATGATATGATTTGAGTCTTTGCTTAAGCTTGCTCCTTGTCAAGACTCGTTATCTCTTAAATTCTCTCAAGCTATAACTTTGGCTACGTTGTTTTGTTCTTGCGATCAAAGTTGCTATAACTTTGGAGTGCTTTGTTGAGGGGGAACCATACTTAGTCACTTGTTAAGAAGAAATCATGAGGAATCATATGAGACTTGTCATCATCAAAAAGGGGGAATTTGTTGGACCAATTTCATAGTTTTGATAATGACATGTGTTTACGTAATAATATGTTTTACTCGATATATCATATGCGTGTAATTGTGTGCTTTAGTCTTATTATAGCTAGCAACAATTATGAGAAGAAAGATCAAAGTTAGGCATAACTTTGATAAAGTCTGTGAGACAAAGTTATAACAACTTCAGGAATAACTTTGGAAGTGAACATGGAAGTTATAGCTAGCCAGGCATAACTTTAAAGAAAATCGCTTCAAACAAGATCTACATAAAACTACACAAGACTCGAGATGGAGAGTCTTTGTGATCAAGATGAAGAGATGATCCGTATACTGAAGATCTTTGTGAAGATTAGATAGTATAGGTTCGTCATTCGGTAACTATTCCATTCGAGAGATTTATGTTCAAAAGTTATAGCTTTAGTCTATGACTTTGGATGATAAAATATTGATGCATGATTTTGGAAATAAAATGTTTTGAAATGTTTTCAAAAGTGAAAGAGTATTTTTATATTTATCAAAAGTTTTATTAGAGAATATATTTATGAGATTCTATTGGTTAGTAATACAACTTATGGGTTGTCATGCTACCTAGGGTTTCTAATATATTCTATCTCAATTTGTTGTTAACCTAATTAGCCCACCTAGTGTTTGAGCCATCTAGGGTTTCGTGAAACCTAGTGTTTGTGCCACCTAGGGATGCGTGCCTCCTAGGGTTTCGTGAGCTAGAGGATTTCGGCCAATCTAGGTTGTTTCCTTAGTTTACCTAATCTAGGATTCTACTATATCTTTACAACAATATTTTGAGATATTAAGATAAATATATTTCTATAAGATAAACCAAATAATATTTTGAGATAAAGATATTTCTAAAAGATAAGCAAATATTATTTTATGATAAGATAAGTATCTTTATTAAATATTATACTAGGGTTTTAGATCTACTATGATTCTACTACTATAAATACTCATTCACATACAATTTGTAAAACACACGAAATACACATATTTTACACGGCTATTATTTTACTTGTGTAGGTGACCTCCCTTCTACGTCAGGGAGAGTTCCCATGGACATAGATCTTGAGCCTTCTCCTTCCCGTGTGGGAGAAGATACACTAGCCGAGGTGGCGCAAGAGACCGGGATGGCTGAGGACGAGGTTCCGAGGGGGATTACCATAGGTCGAGGTGGACACCATCTGGCGGGTCCACCTGATTGGGCTGAGAAATAGGATGGTAGACATCTCATTTGGGCAGCGGAGAGCCACCTGTCTTACAGAACGGTACAGAGCATGGTAAGCCTTTGTGTTTGCTTTGTCATTTTCCATATCCAATTGCCACTTCTTTTGAAATATAAAATGCTGAATGACTTTCTTGATTTAAATTACAGGAGGCCGGGAAAATGAGGTCCTTTTCCGATAGTGATTCCTTGAAAATGACTTTTGGGGGCCAACTATTCATAAATTAGCGCTGATAGGCTTTCTTCGAAAAGAAACGACCACGATGGAGGCGTACGAGAAGCTGACCAAGGATGAGAAGACTCTCATTGGGGGAGGGGCCTTCGGATAGTTGGTCCGAGACTGGAGCTCGATCAGGGCGATGAAGATTCGGGCTAACCTTTGCCTGATTTGGGACTGGAATGATCCTTTGTCTTACGATCGTCTGGAACTGGATCATAAGAATGACCCATTTCTTTTCTTTGTCTTAGTGGGTAACGAGGCCTTGGGTTGACTACCCGGACGCACCAACTTTCGTGGCTAAGGTCTTGCGTCCTAGGAGCTCGAGTCGGTTGCTGCTGAGGACGCCCATGGGACCTGTGTGATACTTGGGCGAGCGTTTGACTCGGCAGTGCTCTCGTGATGCTTTCACGGTCCCCATCGATACTCCAGGGTTGATGTTTAGGGAGCCTTCTAACGCTGAGAGAGAGGCTGACCTGGGTGGCGTGAGTGGAGACGCCCTCCCTCTTCCTGGCGAGGATTACCCAGGGTTTGTACGTCGGAGATGGCATACTGGCCGATCGTGGTAAGCATTGTTTTCTTCTTGTTGTATTGAATTTTGAGAAATGATAAGTTGTTTGTTGATGAACCTATTTGATCTTTTGCAGGAGATTGAGGTGGCGGGCGTCGAGCCGCCAACTTACCCCGAGGTGCTTGAGTACACGGATGCGGCTGGCTCCACGACAATTTTAGAGCTTCGTGAGTTCAGCGCACCTGTGACCGATGCTGGCTTGGAGGAGTGGGAGCACCTTGTGAGGAGGGTGAGCTTCCAATCCATGACCGTCTTTTGTTGCATTGGAATGCATTTGTTTTAGCCTTTTTTTTGTTTCGATGTAGGTGTCCCCGTCTCGGCACGTCGCGCTGTGGAGGGATGCCAACCGGTTATGGGCTACAGCCGGTGAGGTACTCGAAGGTGGCCAGGACCGACAGGTAGAAACCTATCGTTTCCTTTTTATTTATTGCTGCATTTTTTTGTTTTTGAAATGAAATGGTTGACTGAAATGAGGCATTTATTTTGCAGAGAGCCGTGGAGCGTGAGGTGGTAGAGTCCCGGGCGGAGACATCAGAGTCTCGAGAGGAGATAGCCCGCTTGCTGAGGGAGCTGGAGGCCCGGGATGCCGATATTGTTGCCCTTGAGATTCTAGCTGGGCTCACTGGCAATGAGGATTAGCCGTGTTGTTTTGTTTGTAGACTTTGGATATTTTGAACTTTGTTTTTGAATTTGTTGTACATCTAGATCTGTTCTCGGGCGAGAGCCCCCAGTTTCGGATTTGGTTTTATGGCGAGAGCCCCCAATCTTGTGTATATTCTTTTTTTTTACTTGTGTTACGATGGCCTGAGTGCCTTTGCTGGAAGATATCTTCTGTTCCTGCAGGTTAGCTTAAAGACATGTTTGGTAGCTGGCAGTTTTTGCCGTCATGCTGCCGGAATAGAATTCACATAAATTATATGTAGCAAGCAATCTACTCAAGAATTTTACATGTGACATATCGGTAGCCTAAACTAGCGCGAAATGAATGCCTGAAATGATGAAATGCGAAAAAATGAATGAAAATATAAAAAATATAACCGATAATGGGGGAGGGTTACCCCCTAAAAAAAAGAAAAGAAATATATAAGTTTAGGAAAAATTTAAATGAGTTGATTTTCCTAAAAAAATAAAAGAAAATGAGTGAGTGTACGTGACTGGCAAAAATGTCAATGATCGTCTAGAAGACCAAACCCGGCTAGGATTAGGAAATCCAAAACCTTGGTAACTCGGCATATTTTCCGAACCCATATCCTATAGGAATAGGAAATCATAGACGAACATGAATTAGGAAGGCGCAATAGCTGGAAATTCTGAGAAAGGGCCTGAGGAGAAGGCGCAGCAAGAGCTGCGACTCTTTGAAAGGGTGCAGCTATTGCTGCGTCATTTCTTTGGCTGATCAAACTCAACTAAAATTAGGAAAAGACGAATAGTATATATATCGAGTTCGGTTGAAGATTTTATTCATACAATTCTTCCAACAATCCATCTCTCATATAAAAATTCACAAATCCCAAAAACAAAACTTACAATATAATGGATGCCTTTGAAAACCGTCTCAAAGAATGGGCAAATGAGTTTACCCATGTTGAGAAACATGATATGGGGGCCTACAACTTAGGGACGATCTTGAGTTTAAAGCTTGTGAAAGTAGTAAGACCCTTCCTAGATGCTTGGCTTGAGTATTGGGACCCTAGTTTATACGTATTTGCCTTTCCTGGAGGCGATATTTGTCCTTTCTCGGAAGAAGTAGCTGCCATTGGGGGATGGGACCCAGAAGATGCTCCAGTTATACCCCTTAACTCCCAAGGGCATAAGAATAAATTCAGGGACCTCCTTGGATTGACTAAAGCTGAGGTAGATCGTCTTGTAACCTCAAAGGGTGTCCGCATGCATGATTTTATGGTGCGATTCATAAATAGGGAAGACCCTTCTTTGTCATATATTGCAAGGCGTAGGGCCTTTGGGTTTTGCCTTTTGCATAGTTACATTTTCAAAGCGCACATTGACAAGGAGATGAGGGGAGACCCTCTTTACTTGAGCTTGGTGGAACAAATGGAGCTGCGCAAGAGCCCATCTTGCCTTTGCCTAGGAGAGATTATCCTTGGTTTTGATAATAGAAAGGCTAACAGCGAGCTTCCGTATATGGGGAGTCCCGTCGTCTTGCAAGTAAGAATTCTTCCTTTCTCTATTTTTCGTTTTTTTCCTCGTTTTTTTTTTCGTTTTTTTTTGTGTTTCTTATTTTTGATCTTTTTTTTTTTTCTTATTTTTGACCTTCTTGCTTGCTTGCTCCAGATATGGTTGATGGAGCGCCTGCGATTAATCGAGCCCCCAGTTGATGTGCGAGGATATCGTGCTCGATCCATTACCATGAGGACTAGGCTCTATATGGTAGACTTCTCCAGAATTCCCAATTACTTGGAAAATAAGCTGAAAGGTGAAGGTGTCCCTTTGATATGATTGACTGTGCCATGGTGGCACCTTAGGTCGGTTACTGGGGTATCATCTTTAGATCCTATTCGGGCACTCCGCGTTACTGGCTTGGAATTTATGGTATGTATCTTTATGGAAAGACTGGTGAGGCAAGTGGTCTTAGGTAGAGGATCCCGAAACTTGATACTGTTCCCTAGACTGCCTTGGCTCATACCGCAGAGTCTTGTAGGGTGTGGGCCGCGAGATGGGTACAAAGGAATATGTGGTTCATACCCGTTACTGTTAGATCCTTATGGGTATCTGACTCATATCTGCGATGGAGGAAGGCTAGTACTCAAGAAGAGCGCGAGATGCTAAGAAAACGCGAGCATGTGGATTGCAAGATTTTCTGAATCTGGTAAGGAGAGGTCGAAATACTTGACTGAAGGCGAATAGGAAGCTAGATTCCTAGTCATGCATCCATCTAAGAGGTTGAGAACTAATCCTGTTGCGAGGGTAGTGATTGATAGACACCAAGGCTAGACCTCGAGAAAGACCGTTGGTGATTAGGTCTGAGGTGACCCAGGAGCGTCCTTCTCGTGGTCGGGAGAAAAAGTGTGAGAAAGATGACAATGGCAAAGGGAAGATGAATGAATAGCCTTAGTCATTTTTTTTTATTATGTAGATTTATTATTATTTTTGTGTTGTAATAAAAGATGGTGGCTTTTTTTTTTGGTGCAAATGCATCTATGATTAATAAGGCACTTGGCCAACCAATACATAGTTCTTTTACAATGAAGGCCTACAATAGAGATTACTAAAGCAATATATGGCTGTTAAAACTTTAATTACAATAAGTGCTTACTCCTACACCATTGATACTCTTCCTGTTTAGGCGTCCCTAGCTCCAACTGCAACAATCTCAGCTTAGCTTGACCTCTAATCCCCTGAATAATCTGCTCAGGCCTGATCATATATGCCTCCAGTCTGCACTTATTCCTGCTCATCCAAATGCTATAATAAACCGCAACTACCAATGACCAGTGCAATTTCCTGATGAATCCAGTATTCTTCCTCATCCTAGCCAAAGCTGCTGGTGTATGGCCACCAATAGAAGAAATATGAGTCCATTCATCCAGGCAATATTAGCATTTCTTTGCATAACAGCAATCCTGAAACAGATGCTGATGATCTTCAACATGAGCCCCACACAAGTAACAATTGATACTTCCTGCATACCCCCTTCTCTGCATTCTGTCAAGAGTAAGTAACCTTCCTTTGTTAGCTAACCAGAAAATAAAGTTATGCTTTGGGATATTCAGTCTATTCCAGACAATACAGCACCAAGGCACCCTTATGTTTGTGTCCGCAGTCAGCCACTTATACCCTTTCAATATAGTATACTCATCATCATCCTGCCATTCCCCTGCTAGAAAACCATCATTAAGAGCATCTTTGACTGCACAAATCTTCCTCCAAGCCCATGAACTCGAGCTACTAAGGACATAATTGAGCCATTTCCTTCCCTTCAAATAGATCTTATCTATCCATCTAATCCAAAGGTGATCTTTCTTGATAAGGATCCACCAAGCAAGTTTTCCAACAACAGCAACATTCCAAGTTTTACTATCATATATTCCCAGACCACCACTGGAGTGTAAACTACTAAGGTTCACAAGTTTTAAGTAAACTAGATTAGCTTGACTCAAACTGAGAATAATATCAAGTAACAAAGGGATGTTGTTTTAGAGATGGTGATTTGTTTAACTGAAAGACTCAAGGGATATGACTTAGAGACAATCCTCTACAGCAAGGCACAAGAGAAAAGGACTCAAAGACTGGTTTTAGAGACAGTTTCAAGTGTTACAGCAAAGCACAAACACCCTAGACTAACCTCAACAGCAAGTAAGTTAACCACAGCAAAGCACAGATATAACTTGACTCACAATACAAGGCACTGATCAAACACCTTGGAGATGTATCAGGCTTGTTTCAAACTACAGCTCTTAGCACAAGTTTGATAACATTGAGTGATTTCTCAAAGTTTAATTCATTCATTCATAAAAGTCTAACTGAAACAACATACAAAGACCTCTTTATATAGAGAGGCTGACATCTTGTGAGCCATTGGATGTATGGATCATCCAAGGGCCAGCTTAGGATCTAAACTACTTCTACTGACATTAATTAAGAGCCTCACAATAGGACGAGCTCAACAACTATAAAGAACAGACACAAAACACAAAAGAAAACAGACTGAACAAAAGCAAATAAAGCAGTTTTTGGAGTTTTCCTGAAATGGAAATCTGTTGTTCTTGTTGTCTTGTGCTTTGCTCTGGGTGTTTTGTTGCTCCTTGGAACTCTCCACTCTTATGAGGACGTAGATAAACCTGCCTTAGATGAAGACAAGTTGACTTAAGCAAAAGAAAACATCATCTGAGCATGTACTACCTCTGCTATGCTGTTTACTGGACTCTAGCTTTGGGGTGTCTGTTTCATAGGTTTTTGCTAGACTTCAAAATGGTTTGTCCTGGGCAAACTTGTAGCTTAGAGGGTTGTCTTGATGGTAGGCCATAGTGGGGGTGGTTGGGATGCCCTGGTGTACCTCCTAGATGCAGGGTTTGTTAAATGGTCTGTCTGGGCCTGAATGGCTTTGTTTCTGTTTTGTGTGGGTAATGTGGGTTGTGTTGGGGCTTGGCATGGGTTGTTGAACCTTGGACTGTCTCCCTCACTGTTGTAGCTTGGCATGGCTTGGTCTTGGCTTGTCATAGCTTGTTGTTTGGACCTTGTAACTCTAGCTTCCATCTGAGGGGTCAAGCTTGTCTTGTTTGTGGTTGGATCATCAAGACCCCTTGGGTGAGCTCCTGCTGCAGCCTCCCCAGGTTGAAAAGGGCTTGACCTCAAGCCTGTGTCTTCCTCCCCCTCAGAGTCTTCATAGAAGGGACTAAGATCTCCCACATTGAATGTTCCATGGACTGCATACTCTCCTGGTAGATCAATTTTGTAGGCATTGGGACCTATCTTCTCTATGACTTGAAAAGGACCATCTGCTCTTGGCTCTAGCTTGTTCTTTCTCTTGGAAGGGAACCTTTCTTTCCTTAGGTTGATCCATACTAGATCTCCTGGTGCAAAGTCTTTCTTGGTCTTAGGAACCTTGGCATTCTTCTTGTACAGATCATTAGCTTTCTCAATTTGTTTCCTGACTGATTCATGGAGTTTTAACATTTGTTCCACCCTCTTCTTGGCATCATAGTGGACTTCTGACCTGCACACATTAGACAAACTCAAAGGCATTAAGGGGTTAGTACCATAGACCACTTCAAAGGGGGAGTGGCCTGTGGCTGCTGAGGGAGCTCTATTGAAAGAGAACTCTGCTTGAGCCAACTTTAAGTCCCAATCCTTGAGAGATTTGCTGACTATACACCTCAAGATCCTTCCCAAGGTCTTGTTGGTCACCTCAGTTTGGCCATCAGTTTGAGGATGATGGGAGGTACTAAACAACAACCTAGTGTTAAGCAGTTTCCACAATGTTCTCCAGAAATGGCTCATAAACTTTGTGTCTCTGTCAGACACAATGGTCCTTGGGACTCCATGTAACCTCACCACCTCATCAAGGTATAGCTCTGCTACACTCACAGCATCCTCAGTCTTCTTGCAAGCAATGAAATGTGCCATCTTACTGAACCTATCCACAACCACCATGATAGAATCTTTCCCTCTTGCTGTCCTAGGCAATGCTACTATAAAATCCATGCTCACATCTTCCCAAGGCCTACATGGGACTGGTAGGGGAGTGTAAGGTCCTGCTTGGAAAGAGCTCTTGGCCTTTTGACAAACTCCACACCTTCTGAGCACTATTTGGACTTCCCCCATCATCTTAGGCCAATAGAATTGATCATGTAGTATGTCCACAGTTTTCTAAACCCCAAAGTGTCCTCCAAGGCCACTTCCATGCACCTCCTTGATCAATAGACTCCTATAAGATCCTCTGGGAACACACAGCTTGTTTCCTTTAAACAAGAATCCATTTTGCAAAGTGTAGGGTGAATCAATGGTTCTTGTTCCCTCTCTCTGTGCTAACCAATCTTCTGCAAAGTCTGGATCTTCTTGATACATGTCCTTCATGAACTCAAAGCCAAGAACCCTTTGCTCCATAGTTGATAGCAGAGTGTACCTCCTAGACAATGCATCAGCCACCACATTTTGTTTGCCCTCTTTGTATTTGCTAGAAAAGGTGAATGACTGAAGGAACTCCACCCACTTAGCATGTCTGTGACTGAGCTTATGCTGGCCTCCTATGTACTTCAATGCCTCATGATCAGAGTGTAAGACAAAAGGTTTGGGCTTCAGGTAATGACTCCAATGCCTCAGAGCTCTGACAAGAGCATAGAACTCTTTATCATATGTAGAATAGTTTAGCTTGGCACCACTTAGCTTTTCACTAAAGTAGGCTACAGGTTTCTTCTCTTGGATGAGGACAGCTCCAATTCCCACTCCACTTGCATCACATTCAACCTCAAATAGGCAATCAAAGTTTGGCAATCTAGGATAGGTGCACTGCACAAGAGCTTCTTCATGTGTTTGAAAGCCTGTAAGGCATTCTCAGTCCAAGTGAACTCTCCCTTCTTCATGCACTCAGTGAGAGGTGCTGCAATGGTGCTAAAATCCTTAATGAATCTTCTGTAGAAGGATGCTAAGCATGGAATCCCCTTACTTCTGTAATACTCCTAGGGATAGGCCAAGACTGGACTGCATGATCTTGTCTTGATCAACTGAAATGCCTCTACCAGATACCACATATCCTAGAAACTTGACTTCCTCAGTCATGAAGGTGCACTTCTCAAGCTTCCCAAAGAGCTTGCTCTCCTTAAGTATTTCAAACACAGCCTCAAGATGCCTCAAATGATCATCCTTGCTCTTGCTGTAGATGAGGATATCATCAAAGTATACCACCACAAATCTCCCTAGGCAAGGCCTAAGCACTTCTGTCATCAATCTCATGAAGGTACTTGGGGCATTTGACAGGCCAAAGGGCATGACAAGCCACTCATAAAGGCCATGCTTTGTTTTGAAGGCTGTCTTCCACTCATCTCCTTCTCTGATCCTCAATTGATGGTAACCTTGCCTCAAATCAATCTTAGAAAAGAACCTTGAGCCACTCAGTTCATCCAACATGTCATCAAGCCTAGGTATGGGGAACCTATACTTGACGGTGATGTTGTTGATAGCCCTGCTATCTATGCACATCCTCCAAGTCCCATCCTTCTTAGGAACCAACAATGCAGGCACAGCACAAGGACTTAATGACTCCCTTACAAACCCTTTACTCATCAACTCTCCAACTTGTTTCTGCAGCTCTTGTGTAGCCTTGGGATCACACCTATATGCTGGTCTATTAGGTAGTACAGACCCTGGCACAAGGTCTATTTGGTGTTCAATCCCTCTCAAAGGGGGTAAGCCATCAGGAAGTTCCTCTGGAAACACTTCCTTGAACTGATCAATGAGGGGCTTAACATCTGCAGGGATCACCTTAGACTCCTCTCCCTGAACTTCCTTTGATAGCAGCATTACTATAGGTTGCTCCTCACTACACTCTTTGACCATTGCTGACTCAGATAGAAATACAACTCCACTAAAATCCTCAGCCATACTTGGACTTCCATAGCTCTTCTGGTGTGGTGGCAAGGGGGCTAATGTCACCTTCCTGCTCCCATGCTTGAAAGAATAGGTATTGCTTCTTCCTTGGTGTATGGAGCTTTTATCAAACTCCCATGGCCTTCCTAATAGCAAGTGACAGGCATCCATTGGAACCACATCACACAATACTTCATCCTTGTACACACTTCCAATGGAGAAAGGGACCATGCATTGCTTATCCACCTTAACCTCTGCTCCCTTACTCAGCCATCTCAACTTATAGGGGTGAGGGTGATCTTGAGTGCTCAACTTCAGCTTATCAACCATAGTAACAGAAGCCACATTGGTACAACTACCTCCATCTATAATAAGGTTACAAACCCTCCCTTGTATGGTACATCTGCTTCTGAAAATGAGGGACCTTTGATCCTCCTCCAAAGGTATCTGTTGTGAATGCATTACTCTCCATAGGACTAAGCTGTGGCCTGTGTCAGGGAGTGCCACTATTGCCTCCTGACTAGACTCTTCTTCCTCACTCACCACTTCTTCAACCTCAGGCTCATCCCTCTCATACTCAACTAGACCCTCTTTCTCCCAAGCCTCAACTTCCATTATAGTTAAGGTCTTCTTAGAAGGGCAATCCTTCCTGAAATGTCCATAGCCTTGACATTGGAAACACCTAATTCTGTTCTCAGTCAATGAAGTGCTTGGCTTTTGACCCATGATGCCCTTACCCTTGTCTAAGGTAGGTGGGGGTGCTGTCTTAGGGGTATCCATGGCTCTAAACCCACTATAAGGTCTGGTTTGAAAAGGCCTAACAGGTTTTGGTGTAGCAGGCTTAGTCTTCCCTATCTTCTCAATTCTCAGAGATAGGTTGACAACATCATCAAATGACCACAGAGGTTGCATCCTAACCTTGTTAGCAATGTTCTTATCTAGACCCTCTAAGTACCTAGCAATCCTTTGCTCAGGTTTCTCATTTATATCACATTGTAAGGTGAGTTGTTCAAACTCCCTCAGATAAGATTCAACAGGTTTGTCTCCTTGTTTCAACTTAGACAACTTGATAAACAGATCCTGGGTGTAATCCTTAGCAACAAATTTGTCTAACAGTTTCTTTTTCAGTTTAGTCCAAGACTTGATGGGTTCTTTACCTTCCCTAGCCCTTAACCCTTTCATAGTTTCATACCAAAGGGAAGCATACCCTTTCAGTTTAAGGATGGCTACTTTAAAAGACTTGGAATCATTGTATCCTTTGTACTCAAAGATCCTTTCTACTTCTCTTAGCCATTCTAACAAGTCATCAGGATTAAGACTACCAGAAAACTCAGGGATATCTACCTTAAGATGCTTGTCTGTGTTCCTGTGGATGGAAGCTCTGCTTCTTGTTGAGTCATCTGAGTCTGGATACTCTTCATCATCAGGTGGCCTTCCTCTGCCTCCTCCTTGGCCTCTTCCACGTCCTCTGCCTCTTCCTCCACCAAGCAAATGGTTGCCTATAACCTGGTCCAGGGTTCTGGTTAGGGTGGTTACAATCCCAGCCAGATCCTCCATCCTTGCTTCTACTCCTGCTAGTCTCTCTTCACTCATTGGGCTATTTTTGTGTTTTTAAATGTAGTTAGGGAAAATGAACTCACTAAGACTCTCAACCAAAGCTCTGATAACCAATTTGGAGTGTAAACTACTAAGGTTCACAAGTTTTAAGTAAACTAGATTAGCTTGACTCAAACTGAGAATAATATCAAGTAACAAAGGGATGTTGTTTTAGAGATGGTGATTTGTTTAACTGAAAGACTCAAGGGATATGACTTAGAGACAATCCTCTACAGCAAGGCACAAGAGAAAAGGACTCAAAGACTGGTTTTAGAGACAGTTTTCAAGTGTTACAGCAAAGCACAAACACCCTAGACTAACCTCAACAGCAAGTAAGTTAACCACAGCAAAGCACAGATATAACTTGACTCACAATACAAGGCACTGATCAAACACCTTGGAGATGTATCAGGCTTGTTTCAAACTACAGCTCTTAGCACAAATTTGATAACATTGAGTGATCTCTCAAAGTTTAATTCATTCATTCATAAAAAGTCTAACTGAAACAACATACAAAGACCTCTTTATATAGAGAGGCTGACATCTTGTGAGCCATTGGATGTATGGATCATCCAAGGGCTAGCTTAGGATCTAAACTACTTCTACTGACATTAATTAAGAGCCTCACAATAGGACGAGCTCAACAATTATAACGAACAGACACAAAACACAAAAGAAAACAGACTGAACAAAAGCAAATAAAGCAGTTTTTGGAGTTTTCCTGAAATGGAAATCTGTTGTTCTTGTTGTCTTGTGCTTTGCTCTGGGTGTTTTGTTGCTCCTTGGAACTCTCCACTCTTATGAGGACGTAGATAAACCTGCCTTAGATGAAGACAAGTTGACTTAAACAAAAGAAAACATCATCTGAGCATGTACTATCTCTGCTATGCTGTTTACTGGACTCTAGCTTTGGGGTGTCTGTTTCATGGGTTTTTGCTAGACTTCAAAATGGTTTGTCCTGGGCAAACTTGTTGCTTAGAGGGTTGTCTTGATGGTAGGCCATAGTGGGGGTGGTTGGGATGCCCTGGTGTACCTCCTAGATGCAGGGCTTGTTAAATGGTCTGTCTGGGCCTGAATGGCTTTGTTTCTGTTTTGTGTGGGTAATGTGGGTTGTGTTGGGGCTTGGCATGGGTTGTTGAACCTTGGACTGTAACAACCCGAAAAGTACCCAATTTTTCTAGTAAAATTTCTTAAGGATACTTTTCAGCAAGGTTAAGTTTTTAAAATAGAATTTATTGTTTCGAGTCGTATTTTGAAATTCCGAGTTCGTATTTGGAATTTCTGAGAGATTTCATGAAAATCCCGTTTTTAGTCATCTTTGACTTTTCTTGACTTTTAAGTCGTCTTTGACTTTTCTTGACTTTTTAAAGTCGTCATTGACTTTTCTTGACTTTTAAGTCGTCATAAACTTTTCTTGACTTTTAAGTCATCTTTGACTTTTCTTGACTTTTAAGTCGACTTTGACTTTCGTTGACTTTCCCGACTCGCCTTGTAAGTTTGAAGACCGAAATTTTATTTAAAAAAATAAAAATTTTTATTTATTTTTATTAAGATTTATTTAGATTTATCATAATTTAATATAATTATTTTGAATTTATTCGGAATTTAAAGAATAACTTTTACGGTTTAATCCCGAACATCATTTAACTATTCCCGAGTCATCGTAAATCCCGAAACAAACCCGAAACTCGACTTTGGCATGAGTCACACGCCCATGTCACCTTTTTCCACTCACTTAGGATATTTTCTTTCTTTTGATTAAACTAATAATAATATCTTAGATATTTATTACTTTATCGATCCGTCAACGAAAATTACGCAAAACCGTTTACAAAACAGATCCGATTCCTCTCATTTCTCACGGCTCCTCTTCCTCTAATAGGGCTAGATATTTTCATTTCTTTTCATTAATATAACATAATATCTAGATATTTAATTTAATTAACTTAATATTTAATTAATTATCTTATTATAATAATAAAACCCGCGTCAATTCCGTAACAACAATTTCAAAACCCGACTCATTATTTCCTCTATATTACACGGCACTCACCCCATCATTACTCATTACTCACCAACAACCTTTTCATTTTACAATAAATCAAATTAAGATCTAATTAATCGTTCTTCATCGTTCTTCATTCGTTCTTCGTCGTTCTTCATTCGTTCTTCGTCGTTCTTGAGCAAAATCATCATAACACCTTCATTTCTTAATTAAATCCGTCCTAACTTATATTTCTAGAATCTCCTCTTCGCTCTCCATCTTCAAGTACGGTTTATTTTCAAATCCGACAAAATCGTTTTCAACATGTAATTATGGAAAATCAAGTTTAAGTTCTAATAATGTTTTTCTTGTCATTTCTTATTGGGGAAGATTTTGA